>JAXFYN010000025.1:276663-310562 GCA_036172215.1 Camellia granthamiana | reverse complement strand
AAAACGTAAATGTTACCAAATGCTACCTCAAAAAAAAAAATATAAGTGAGACATATTGACTCAACTTTGTTAGGTAGCTTTAAGACACAAAGAATGACCCACTCAATATGAATTCTAGTCTCTCATTGATTGGAAATAGGTAAGTCAATGAATTTCATTAAATTCGACAAAAATTAGAAGTAATTTATACCTTCACAATTTAATTTTTTTTATTAATTAATAATACCATCACATAATTTTATGAGTTATTATTCAATACTTTTGCAACACCATGTTGCATTATTTACGTGCTGTTCCAAATCATGACCTTATAAAAAAAAATCTTATGAGGTGAGACATATTAACTCAATTTTGTTAAGCAGTATACAAAGAATGACCCACTTATTGATTAAGAATACGTAAGTCAATAAATTTCGTTAAATTCAACAAAAATAAGTCACATAATTGAATTTAAAATTTCAAAAACCAAAGTAAAATTTAAATAGAATTTGAAGAGTAGAAAGTGTTATTCAAATTGAATGCAAAGAAGTCAATGTATTAGTTAATATGTCACTAACTAATTTTTGTGTAGATTTTAACACTAGTATTTTAGTATTAAAATATTTTAATACTCAATTTTATTTTATAAAACAAAATCTAGTGAAATTTAGAGACCAGCTAAAATTTAAATAAAATTTGACAAGTAAAAAATGGTTTTTTGGTTAATTTTTAAAAAAAGATTTGATGAACTGATGTTAAAACTTGAGAGAAATCTACAACATACACCCTTTAAAATGGTGCATATCGTAAGAAAGTTATGATTATTTGTGATAAAAGTCATGATTATTTGTGATGTGTTATGAAATTTTTTGGTAAAGTTATAAATAGTAATTTTATGGTATGCACTCTAAAATTAAGAATGAAAATGTTATGGCACTTGGTGATTTTTGTTATAATATTTTATAATAAAAAAAAAAGTTATGTCATTTTGTGTTTAAATTATGAAATTTTGTAAAAAATTATAAAAGGCATACTATATGCATCTTTTTTGGTACATATTGTAACATCTCCCTAAAACTTAATTAAAAATATGAAGTTAGAATTATTACAATTGAAATATAGTAACCAAGAGTAAAATTTGAATAAAAAGTTGGGTACAAAGTGCAATTTGTTTAATTTTTGGTTTGATGCATTGCATTTTTCAAAGATTGCTAGCAGTGTGTAAAGCAAAGCCGAAACGACGTCGGCCCACCCA
Organism: Camellia granthamiana; assembly: GCA_036172215.1. Taxonomy (NCBI): domain Eukaryota; kingdom Viridiplantae; phylum Streptophyta; class Magnoliopsida; order Ericales; family Theaceae; genus Camellia; species Camellia granthamiana. Next base: position 309,328 of record JAXFYN010000025.1, on the reverse strand, counting down.
CACACTCGCTACCTTGTTTTGAGCCTTGGGAACTTGTCTTTGGAGTGATGGACGGTTAGATCAAAATATCTAGATGCAATGGAGAGGGAGTTTATGGAGAGAGAATCCTGATCCCATTTGGATTTTCTAATCATGTTTTTCCTAACGCTGGGTTTGATCGGAGGATTTAGGGAGGGATTTAGAAAGGGAAAGAGAAAAGGTTTGTAAAATTAAATGAAATGTAGGTATATTTTATTCACATTTCACGTACATTTTTCATTTCTTTTTCTAAATCCCTCTTCAAAAATTCTCTAACCAAACACAACATAAATGCATGATTTTTTTTTTTTTTGATCACAGGAAGTGAAACAAAACCCAGAACAACAGAAAGGCTAAGAAACTCTAAGCAACAACTTCAAACCAAGTTGTTCGGATCTTTCTACATATACCACCTAATCCAAACAACCATGCTAATAAGACTTTCTCAATCCTTAACAGATTGAGATTGTTCTTGATCACAGGACCAATTTAAAACCGAGTAACTAGGACATCCAACAACTGGAAACTTGAGATCACAGCCAAACCAAACTGCTCGGACCCATTCACAACCAAATAGGAGATGTTCAACGGTTTCAGGGAACTTTTGACAGATCGGGCATAAATTCGTAGAAGCACATCGCCTCCTATACAGATTATCTTTGGTGGCGAGCCTGTTTTTACACACCCGCCACCAAAAATGTTTGTTTGGGAGGAACCTTTAAAGCCCAAATCAGCTTCCAAAAGTTACTAGGGGGCTGAAAGGAGGTAGACGGATTGAAAGATTGACGCATGCTCACCTTAGTCGTAGCTATAGAATATCCCGACTTCACCAAATAATCACCTTTTGATGCATATTGCCAAATAAGGGAATCAGTTGTTTTCTCTATAGCAATTGGGATTAATCTAATAGCATTTACTTCGGCTTGGGACACCAGATTTTTCAGACACACAATCCTCCAATTCCTTGATTGGGCATCAATAACATCCTGCACATGTTGAATCATAGACCTTTCGGTGAACAAGCTTTGAACCCAGGAATTGATGGGATCTACTTGTCTTCCCAGAAATTAGTGGCAGCTGTTGGGTTGGGTTTTGCTGTTGGGTTGGGTTTTCCTCCTACGTGGAGGATGACCCAAAACATTTAGTAAAACCCATGTGAGTTTCAAAGCCCACATAGAGAGGTTATGTTTTGAAAAGATCTGGCCCATGAGTGTAGTATGACAAACCCTTTCTCTGTAACACAGAAAAAGAGACGTAGAAGCAGCCACCAAAACAGAGAGGAGAGGAGAAATTCTGTCTAGCAGTGATCAAGCTATCCGATCAACAAGCATCTGTGGTCCGATTGAGTTGAAATTTGATAGACAAGTTCACAACTCAAGACTCTAAATTCTGACGGTGGAGATCAGATTTGGAGTATTCTACGACTGGTTTTTGGCCCGTGAACAGTACCTGTTTTTGGTGAGATTTTTCCTAAACTTTGTATTTTGATCTTTGATTACCAAGGAAGCTTATTTGTAAGTTGTTCTTGATTGTTTGCCTCTAGTTCTATCTAGAGAGAACTCTTGTATACCCATTATTTGTTGATAGTGGAGATATTTGGTGGACTACGGTCCTGTGGTTTTTTCCTTTCCACATCAGAAAGGTTTTCCACGTTAAAAATTTGTTGTCGCCTTGTTGTGTGATTGTTGGATCATCGTTTTCAGATTATTTTTAGAATATATTGTGCTCTATTAAATTGCTTCCTAATAGGTTCACACAAAGAGGGAGAATAAACTACTTCCGCTATTTTGTGCTAGATTCGGATATTTCGAATTGATTTTTTGTTTTGTTTTCTCCCAACATAGTGGTATCAGAGCCAAGTTCATATTGTTGTCTGTCTTGTGTTGAATAATGGAAGCAAATTTAAGTAGAATGGTTACTTTGAATGGTTCTAATTATCACACATGGAAAGGAAAAATGGAAGACCTCCTTTATGTGAAGCAATTTCATCTACCGGTGTTTGCTACTGAAAAACCAGAAAATAAATCTGATGAAGAATGGACATTACTACATCGACAAGTGTGTGGGTACATTAGGCAATGGGTGGATGATAATGTTTTGAATCATATTAGTGGAGAGACACATGCACGTACACTCTGGAACAAACTTGAACAATTATATGCTCAGAAGACTGGAAACAATAAAATGTTTCTAATAAAGCAATTGATGACCTTGAGATACCAAGATGGAACCCTATTGACAGATCACTTGAACACTTTTCAAGGAGTAATTAATCAGTTGGCTAGAATGGGTATCAAGTTCGACGATGAGGTACAGCGGTTGTGCTTGCTTGGTACATTGCCGGACTCTTGGGAGACATTTAGAATGTCATTATCTAACTCGGCCCCAGATGGTGTAATCAATATGGATCTGGCTAAGAGCAGTATTTTAGATGAAGAGATGATGAGGAAATCACAGGGATCTTCTTCACAGTCAGAGATTTTGGTTACAAAAAGGAGGGGGAGAAGCAAGTGCAGAGGTCCGAAGAACAGAGATAGAGGTAGAAGTAAGTCTAACAAGTTTGCTAATGCTGAGTGTTATCATTGTGGCATGAAAGGGCACATCAAAAAACAATGCAGAAAATTAAAGAGAGAGAACAAGGAGAAAGAGATTGAGCATGATGGAAAGGATAATGATCGAGTTGCCACTGCTACTTCCGAAGACTTTCTCATTGTTTATGATGAAGATGTTATTAACATAGCATGCCATGAGACCAACTAGGTGATTGATAGTGGTGCCTCTATTCATGCTACATCTCGAAAAGATTTCTTCACATCCTATATACCTGGTGACTTTGGTTCGGTAAAGATGGGTAATGATGGCTTGGCCAAAATTATTGGTGTTGGAGACGTGCACTTGGAGACGAATAATGGCACGAGGTTGGTTCTTAGAGATGTAAAGCATATTCCTGATATCCGTATGAATTTGATTTCTGCAGGTAAACTTGATGATGAAGGGTATTGCAACACTTTCAGTAATGGTCAGTGGAAGCTCACTAGGGGTGCTATGGTTGTGGCTCGAGGCAAGAAGCATTCTACTTTGTACGTAATGCAGGCAAGGCTCCCCAAAGAAGTTATTAATGCAGTGGATGATGAGTCTACAGTGGAATTATGGCATAAAAGGCTTGCTCACATGAGTGAGAAATGCCTGGCAACATTGGCTAAAAAGAATCTTCTGTCTGGAATGAAGAATGCACTTTTGAAAAGGTGTACTCACTGTTTGGCAGGAAAGCAGAATAGAGTTTCCTTCAAGAGTTCCCCTCCTTCAAGAAAGCCAAATGTACTTGATTTGGTATATTCAGATGTTTGTGGTCCTATGAAGACAAGAACACTTGGTGGCTCTCGTTACTTTGTGATCTTCATAGATGATTATTCAAGGAAGTTGTGGGTCTACACTTTAAAAAGCAAAGATCAAGTGTTGGAGACTTTTAAACAGTTCCAAGCCTTAGTTGAGAGACAGACTGGGAAGAAGCTCAGGTGCATCAGAACAGATAATAGGGGAAAGTATTGCGGTCTTTTTGATGATTATTGCAGACAACAGGGTATTCGACATCAAAAGACACCCCCGAAGACTCCTCAGTTGAATGGTTTAGCTGAAAGGATGAACAAGACGTTGGTTGAAAGAGTTAGATGCTTACTTTCACAGGCACAGTTGCCAAGATCCTTTTGGAGTGAGGCTTTGAGCACAGTTGCACATGTTCTTAATCTCACACCATGTGTTCCTCTTCAGTTCGATGTACCAGACAGAGTTTGGACTGGCAAGGATGTTTCCTATGATCACCTGCGTGTCTTTGGATGTAAAGCATTTGTTCATATTCCCAAAGATGAGAGGTCTAAGCTCGATATGAAGACCCAACAGTGCATTTTTCTAGGCTATGGCCTAGATGAGTTTGGCTACAGGTTATATGATCCAGTTGACAAGAAACTAGTGAGAAGTCGAGATGTTGTGTTTATTGAAGATCAAACTATACAAGATATTGAAAAAGCAAAGAACACAATGACCTGGCATAGTGATGGTCTAGTTGACTCAGATCCGGTTCCTCTGACAGATTTGCCTGCACAAGTTGAACATGATGTTCAGGATGACCAACAAGGTTTAGGTGATGCAGATGATCCCTTACAGGCTGAGACAGGTGATGAGACTCTTGAGCAATTGGCAACACCAGAGATACCACTAGATGTTCCAACCAGGAGGTCAGCTAGAGACCAACATCCTTCCACTTGGTATTCTGTAGATGCCTATGTGTTAATGACTGATGGGGGAGAGCCTGAGGGTTATGCAGAAGCCATGGAAGATGATCATAAACTGGAGTGGGTTGATGTGATGCAAGATGAGATGCAATCATTGCATAACAATCACACTTTTGAGTTGGTGAAGCTGCCTAAGAGCAAGAGAGCTTTAAAGAACAAGTGGGTGTACATGGTGAAACATGATAAACTCACTTCACAACCATGATACAAAGCTAGACTAGTTGTTAAAGCGTTCAGTCAGAGAAAAGGCATTGATTTTGATGAGATCTTTTCACCAGTTGTAAAAATGTCTTCTATTCGTGTGGTTCTTGGCTTAGCTGTTAGTCTAGACTTAGAGATTGAGCAAATGGATGTGAAAACTGCCTTCCTTCATGGTGACTTGGAGAAAGAAATTTATATGGAACAACCAGAGGGTTTCAGGGTGAAAGGAAAAGAGGATTATGTGTGTCAGCTAAAGAAAAGTCTTTATGGTTTGAAGCAGGCACCTAGGCAGTGGTATAAGAAGTTTGAGTTAGTTATGGAGGAGCAAGACTACATGAAAACTACTTCTGACCATTGTGTATTTGTGCAGAAAATCTTTGATGATGATTTTATTATTTTACTGCTCTATGTTGATGACATGTTAATTGTTGGCGGGAATCCTTCAAGAATTGACAAATTGAAGAAGCAACTAAGCAAGTTCTTTGCCATGAAAGACTTGGGGCCAACAAAGCAAATTCTTGGTATTTGAATCTATCGAGACAGAAAAGAGAAGAAGTTGTACATGTCATAAGAGTAGTACATTAAAAAAGTGCTTGAAAGATTCAATATGAACAATGCTAAAGTGGTTAGCTCACCTCTTTCTACTCATTTTAAGTTAAGCACTTATCAAAGCCCTTCTACAAATAAAGAGAAGGAATATGGAAAGAGTTCCATATGCCTCAGCTGTGGGAAGCTTAATGTATGCAATGGTCTGCACAAGGCCAAATATAGCTCATTCAGTTGGTGTAGTTAGCTGATTTCTTTCAAATCCAGGGAGAGAGTATTGGAATACAGTAAAGTGGATAATAAGATATCTTAGAGGCACTTCCGAGTTGACACTCAGTTTTGGAAATGGATAACCAATTTTAGTCAGCTACACTGATGCAGATATGGCAGGAGATGTGGATACCCGTAAGTCTACTTCGGGTTATTTGATCACTTTCTTAGGTGGAGCTGTTTCTTGGCAGTCAAGGTTGCAAAAATGTGTTGCACTTTCTACAACAGAGGCAGAGAGAGGCAGAGTTTATTGCGGCAACAGAAGCTTGTAAAGAGTTGCTATGGATGAAAAAGTTCTTGACGGAGCTTGGTTTTAAACAACAACAATATGTGTTGTTTTGTGATAACCAAAGTGCTATTCACTTGGCTAAGAACTCTACATTCTATTCGAGGTCGAAGCACATCGACGTGAGGTACCATTGGATAAGAGAAATTCTTAATCATAAATTGTTGGAACTTGAAAAAAATTCATACTAATGATAATGGTGCTGATATGTTGACAAAAGGTTCTGGTAAGGGAGAAGCTTGAGACGTGTTGCTCGATTGCTGGGATGGAGAATCCCTCCACCTAGTCGGAAAGGGGGAGATTTGTTGGGTTGGGTTTCCGTCCTATGTGGAGGATGGCCCAAAACATTTAGTAAAACCCATGTGAGTTCCAAAACCCACATGGAGAGGTTATGTTTTTTAAAAGATCTGGCCCATGAGTGTAGTATGACAAACCCTTTCTCTGTAACACAGAAAAAGAGACGTAGAAGCAGCCACCAAAACAGAGAGGAGATGAGAAATTCTGTCTAGCAATGATCAAGCTATTCGATCAACAAGCATATGTGGTCCGATTGAGCTGAAATTTGGTAGGCGAGTTCACAACTCAAGACTCTAAATTCTGACGGTGGAGATCAGATTTGGAGTATTCTACTGCTGGTTTTTGGCCCATGAACAGTACCCGTTTTTGATGAGATTTTTCCTAAACTTTGTATTTTGATCTTTGGTTGCCAAGGAAGCTTATTTGTAAGTTGTTCTTGATTGTTTGCCTCTAGTTCTATCTAGAGAGAACTCTTGTATACCCATTATTTGTTAATAGTGGAGATATTTGGCGGACTACGGTCCCGTGGTTTTTTCCTTTCCACATCGGGAAGGTTTTCTACGTTAAAAATTTGCTGTCGCCTTGTTGCGTGATTGTTAGATCATCGTTTTCAGATTATTTTTAGAATATATTGTGCTCTATTAAATTGCTTCCTAATAGGTTCACACAAAGAGGGAAAATAAACTACTTCCGCTATTTTGTGCCGGATTCGAATATTTCGAATTGGTTTTTTGTTTTGTTTTCTCTCAACAGCAGCCCCATCGTTCACTTTCCATCAAACATCTTCTTGAAGAATTTGACAGGCTTGAATAATGCTCGCCCAAGCCCATGATGCTCTCTTCCCCTTTGAAGCTTGCATGAAAGAAGTATTGGGGAAATAAATTGCTTTCAAAAACCAAGCACAATACGAATTCAGGTACTTCAATAATCACCACCCTTGACGGGCTAAAAGCGCCAAATTGAAAGAATTAGGCTCCGTTTGGTAAACCTCTCAAATTATAGTTTCACCCATTGATTTGAGTGTGTTATTTGTTTTGAGCTTTTAAATCATAATTCTACACCCACTTCTCAAAAACTCAATTCAAAACATAATCATTACTTTTCAAAACTCATAACCAAACACATAATTCAAAACTCTTTTCAAAACTCAATTCAAATCAATATTTTGATTTTTTAATTATTTAAAAATATTTTGATTTTGTTAAGATTTTAGATATTTTAATATTTAAATATGTTACGATTTTTTTAATTTTTTGAATATTTTTGAATATTTTAATTTCAAAATATTACAATTTTAATTTTTTAAATTTTAAAATATTTTATAAAAATAAATTCAAACTCTATTTTATAAAAATATTTTTAAATATTTTAATTTTTTTTGTTATGTATTTGGTTACGATTTGAGTGTAAAGTTGTGAAAGTAGTATGGAGTTTCGAGTTAGGAAAATGCTCCGTAGCTCAAGAAAGTGAGGCTCGAATGGCCCGAGTGGTACGAAAAATATTATCTTACCGGTAAGAGAATCAAAAAACGTCCTAAAACGACGTCGTTTTGGGATTTCGAGCCCCTCGAGCCACGGAAAATTCGAGTTACGAATCGGAACCGTTGGAGTTATGTGTTTAATTATGAGTTTTAAAAATAATTTCTTAATTGAGCTTTGTTTTATGTGTTTGATTACGATTTGAGTGTAAAGTTGTTTTTAAATTTAAAATATTAACATTTTAAATTATTTAAATTTTTTGAATATTTAAATTATTTAAATTTTTACGATTTAAATTTTTTGAATATTTATTTTAATTTTTTACTTATTATTTTTTAGATTATTTAAATTATTTAAATATTTATAATTTAAATTTTTTGAATATTTATTTTGAAAAAAATTATTTCCTTTGTAATATTTTCAATTAAAAAATTGATTAATGTTATTTTCTGCTAATAATAAATTTTTTAATTGAATTTTAAAAAGAGTTTGGTTATGAGTGTTGATTAGAATTTTTAATAGTGTGAAAATAGTGTGTTTTGTTATAAGTTATAACAATTTGAATTAAGTTTTGAAAACTCTTTCCAAAACTCATAACCAAACAAATTTTCTTACTTCAGATGTCAAATCAAACTTTTAAAACTCAATTTTATACTCAATTCAACACTCTATTCAAAACCATAACCAAACAAATTTTCTACACTCAAATCATAATTCCACAACTTACAAACTCAAAATACAACTCATACTTTCAAATCATATTTACAAAATTCTACCAAACGCAACCTTAAAGTCTCTAAAACCCATACATCCTTGATGTTTTGACAAAGTCATTAGACCCCAATTTAACCAATGCATCCAGTGGCAGAGCCAGAAAATTAAATTAGAGGGGCACTTATTAATTACAATATTGAAAATTTTACAAAAATATTTTACGCAAGTTTTTATGATTGATTTCGAAAAACATCAAAAAAATAATGTTATTTATAACTAGTGTATCATGGACCATATAAAAAAATATAGATATAACTCTTAAAATAAATTATATAATGATAAATTATTTTTTTATATAAAATTTGATTAAAAGTTCAATATAATAGTAATACCATATCATCATTAATATGTAATATCACAAACTAATAGTAAATAAATACATAAAGAGTAAACATCATATGTCAAATGTAACTAACAATCGAATAAATTTCATATCTTTATAGTGAAATTACTTATACTTGCATGTCAATAATAACGACATTACCGTTACATTCAAAAAATTTCATAGATAATATGGTTTATAATAGTTTCTTCAATTTCAATCAAAATAACCATTATTATTCTCATAATTTTTAAAATGTTATTGACATTTTACTCTAATAATATTTTTATAACTTTTTTATTTAAAATGTTTTTTTTTATATTTGCCAAAAAAAAAAAAAAAAAATCCAAAATCCAAGGAGGCACGTGACCTCCTTGGTCCTCACTTCCCTCCGCCATTGAATGCATCCCCTTTCCCTCTAGATCACAGCCCCACCAAAAATTGCTAATATACGAGTTGAGTTTAGCACAAAATTTTTTGGGAAAGGCGAAGTACGCCATTGCAAATGTTGGGATAGTCTGGACCACTGCCTTAATCAAGATCTCCTTCCCGGCTTGTGACAACAATTTCTGTTTCCAACTTTGCAATTGGGAGAGAATCCTCTCAATAACAAACTCATGGGCTTCTGCTTTTGATCTTTTCCCGGAATGATGGTAATCCTAAGTATTTCGCATTGGGTTGAGACACATGGAGACCAAACATGGTACAAATAGAGGTGCAAATAGCAGGTGGAGTGTTGGAGGAAAATTGAACACTAGATTTCTCAAAATTTACCAATTGCCCCAAGCTTCACAGTAAGTCTCTAGAATGTCCAGCACATGTTGTCACTCATCCACATCAGCTTTGAGGAAAAGAAACATATCATCTGCGAACAAAAGATGGGACAAGGTAGGGCATTCCCTCTCTATCTTCAAACAGATATCAGATTATTTCTAAGACTCCGATTTAGGAGGTGAGAGAACACATTCGCAACCAAAATGAACAAATAAGGGGATAATGGGTCACTTTGACGTAACCCACGAGTCAAAAAATGCATGTTATCCTATATTAGAAATAAAATTGAAATCAACCCTTGTCTAGGAATAAACTATAAATTCTAAAATTAAGCCTAATCAAAAAAATAGACCATCATGCCGTATGAAGTTGTCGTTCCAATGAGTGAATTTCAAATTGGCTAGGGGATAGACTTTGCCACTATAGAACAATATGAGCCTTAAGCCGACAAATCTCCTTAGGCAAAGTTGAAGTTGCGACCTTTACTCCACACCCATAAATTAGCTCAACATTGGTGCAACTTATGAACAACCTCAAACATACGTGAGCTCGAAGTATCAACATCCCAATTGCACTGGATAGTAGCTTCACAATCTCTCTCACCAACCCATTTAGAATCAAACTTGAACCATGACCGATATTTTGCTGTTTGCGAATAGAGATCCAGAATCAAACCATTATGATCAAAACCAACACAGTCGCAATGAGTGATTGTGGCACGATCAAAACTAAGCTGCCAATTTGCACTCGCAAGAACTCAATCGAGACATTCAACAATATAACCCTTTGATTCTATGTTGTTGTGCCAAATGAATGGAAAGTCATGGAAACACAAATCAAGCAAACCATAACCATCCACGAAAGACCGAAAAGTAGAAAAAGACCAAAATGATCAGTGACGGCCCACTCGTTTTTCCGCAACTTGAAGAGTGTCATTAAAATCACCCCAGATGACCCAATGTTCCCCAAAAGCAAAGCTACATTTCTTAATTCTATACATATAAGATCCCTAGAATGAATCATTCAAACTAAAATAAACGCAAATCAATCGTCGAGAGGTATTAGAGACTGGGTCAAATATGTAACGCTGTCAAAATATATGATCCGACCCAAAATAAATAAACTCGAATGGAGATAACAAAGCAGTAATAATCATAATAAAATAGTCTCTCTCAAATAAATACATACATATGATAACCATTCAATACATGAGAGTCCTTGAATATAATAAAATTTAAAGTACCCTTAGGCTTATATCAACAAAAGAAAGGGGAATAACCCTCAATACCCAAAAATATTTTAACAAGCAAATTATTTCATTCCAATTGATATACTTCATACATGTATATGATCATGATACTCCACATTATACTTATATAATATGCCAATTTCCCATTTATATTTTAAAATACACAATTACTTGAAAAGTATTTTCATTGCGCCTCAACATTTATATATATACATTTACACAACTATAATGAATCACAACACACATAACCTATAATTAGTTCCGATGCTATACATAACCTAAATTAATTCTCAATTCACACATCCATCAACAAAGGATCTCAACACATATACATACATCAACAATGAATCTCAAATACATATACACCTCCGTGGTCTCACCAAGCCCTAAACAACCCTACTTTACAGGTTGTTAGCCAGAAAGTAAAACGATACCTCTATATAGCACAACACATTACACATAACAAGCATATCTCAAATTACTTTCATTCATTTCCTTTCAATTTACTTGAATACATAGCTCATAAAATTCAAACATTTCTATTACCACGTTAACCTCTATCTACAATTATGTATGAGAGGGTTCAAGAACGTTGTTGGAAAATTCGAAGATCTTCGAAGATCTTTGAAGAAAACTTGAATTCTCTTACAAATGATGAGAGACTTAGATTCTTCAATAGTCACAACTAGGAACACAAAAGTAAAGAGATGATAGAGATAAAAGATTAGGTAAAGAAAAAAGCAAAGTAATTAGAGAGAGAATAATGGCAAGGCTCTCCCATGGATCTCTTACTTTCACTCTCAAGGTTAATAATGGAGAAGGGAAATTAGTTCTTTCCCAAAAGTTGTCTCTCCAAAATTCATCCCTTATAAAGCTATGGGTGGGTGCTATTTATAGGCATCTCAGGATGTAAGATGGAGCCCATGTGCTAGGCACATAGAAAATATTCACTCTAACCACATTGTTCAAGGAGATGACCTCTCTGAGGATGAAAAAAACCCCAATGAGGAGATCAACCTCTCGGTGAACCCTTCTTCTTAGCCACACCTAATCAATGATCCCCAATCATCCCAAAGGCTCAGTGGTAGTCCTAGAGGGCCCTCCGCCGCTAAATATTGCCGAGTCTCATCGACCCTCCGGGGTCGTGCCACCTCAACCCGAATATAGGCCAAATTAACCGATGAGTGAATTCATCTCCACCCCTCGTCTTCGGGATTCGGGCTCTTTGTTTGGGCTCTAACCTCACTCATGATTATGGTTGGTTGATCCTGGAATGCTCCAAGTCCGCAAATGTTCTGGGACTCACCAATGAAGCGGCCTCTAAATTGTAATAGAATCTGTTTGAAGCCCGAGTGCCTCGGATCTCTAGGCTTGCTCAATACCCTTTCGAGTCTGGGCCCAAGTAAGTCTCTAAGTTCATGGATCCAAACCCTTTCGAAACTTAGAGCAATTCGGCCCGTTTGATGGCGATAAATCTGGCCCACCAATCTTGGACTTGCGATAAATTCGAGCCCACCAATCTTTGACTTTCTGATTAGGTCTAATTAATTTAGTGGGCTCAAGTTAACTCCTTTTACATTTGCCCCTTTGCGTGTATGAGAAATTTTAATTTTCTTGGACATACATATTTTCACCTTTTCAGCCATGTTTCGCATTATATCATCAAGAATATTTTGTCTTGACAGAGCCTATGGATAAAGTTGATGGCTCACCGTAATTTATGGATAAAATTAGCAAGTAATAATAATTTTTTTTTTACTCTTTTCTTTTCTTTTCTTCTTTTTTGCCACTGATTTTTTAGAACATCTAAAAAATAATTTTTTTTACTCTAAGCAAAAATAAAACACCTATCATCACTTTTTATTCTTGAAAATATAAGAGCCGCATTTTTTGAGTCAAACTTAATTCTTCAATTCCATTACCAGTATGCATGATTCCAAATTTTCTTATTCCTCTTATAACATCTGAACTCCAAGTCAAAGATAAAAAAAAATAAAGCGCTCATTTTTTTATTATTGAAAAGGTAAGGCTCATACACTCTTTTTGTTTTTCTTTTTTTTTTTTTGGGAATACGGCAAGCCCCTTTTATATATATATATATAAAATATTTGAGGAAATATTCCAAGTATCACACCTGTTTTTTTTTATATATTTTTTTTATTTTTTAAGAAAAATGACAAAACCCTGATCAATAGCTCCTTTCATTTTTATACAGCCATTTCGGCTCTTTCTCTCTCTGCCGACACCACCCAGCTTTCTTATTTTTCTTTTTTTGACAGACCCTATTCTCAGCCCTCTCTCTCTCTCTTTAAAACAGAGACCAACCCAGGTTGCTTTTTTTTCTTTAACAAACAAGAGGCTAATGCCGTGTGCACACTGCCTGTTATCGCAGAGCCAAGCAACACCACCGACCTGTCCCAACGCCGACTGCCGCCACGACCGAGCCACTGACTTGTTCCAGTTCCGACTACTACGGCCGTCGTGACCCCAGATGGTGCTATTTCATACCGTCACCAGCTCTACCTCACAGTCGGTGCTTTATTTCAGCTTGGCAACGTAACTCCTCAGAGATCCAGACTCTCCAGAGCTCGATTTCGCCGACTAACACCGACGTCGACCTCTCTGTAACGTCACTGTTGCTTCTGGCTTTCGAGAGCCACTGACGATGTCATCACTGCTCCTCTGCGACGTCACCTACGACGCCGACCTCGACTGCCCCACGGCGCTTGCTGTTGGCTTACTCTGCTGCCACTTCATCGCCAACCCACTGTCGGCCGGTCTTGATTGTTGCTCCAGTTCTAACCACACACGTCGCCCACTCAACACGTTGTGTGTGGTCACCAACTCCGCTGCGACACCACCGCTGCTTCCAGCCTCGCTCGTCCAACGCCGACCACGCACGTTTGCCCACTTAACGCGACGTGTGTGGTCTTGCCTAGCATCATTCATCTTCAGTTTGCATTATTCTCCATCTCTTTCTTAATCATTGTTTCTTTGAATCTGCTCTTTGCTTTCGCAGATCTATGGGTAAACATTTCGAATTTTTTAAAAAAAAAATTTGGTGGAAGCTTTTTTGTGGAAACAACAATCATTCATCCCACTAAAAACACCATCAATAATAGCACTAACGCATTAAAAAAGTAAAAAAAAATATATATATATATATATAACTTCAAGATCAAAACATCACATCATTACTGGTGAGACCCACCGCCACCTAATTAGTGGGAACACTACTCATTTTCGTTTGTGGAAAACCCATTTTCAGAATCTATAATTCCAGTGGATTTTTGTTTAGCTTAGGAGCTTTGATCTATTGAGATTTGTAATATTGAAATATGCTGTAGCATTTGAAACTTTGTTGAGGGACTTGACTTCAATATAGCTTGTTGACCTTTATTATTGGGAAAAGGCCCAATAAGATTATGTTCAATATTGAGCTTGATTTTTTGGGCATTGCTTATATAAATTGAACCACTGCTTGTTTGGGCTTTGCACTTTTCAAATAAGCTGTGGGATTTGTTTAAACGGTTTTTCTGAATTGAAACTTGTCAAAAGAAATTCTGGGCTATGAATATTGACTTGGGAGGAACATTCTTGTAATTTGCATGAATATATTAAATCTTGCTACGGATGAGAAATATAAATTACTTCAAATCTTAGGCCTGATACTTTCTATTGAACTTTACCCTATCCAAAGTCCGAGCCTTGTATAAGCTGGATCTTTAATATGAAATACTGTAATGTGAGAAAATGTCCCGCTTGAATTCCATTACAAAATGGCCGGTAGCATTGCACTCTCGTTGATGATAGAAACTTGAAATCTAAATGTTGATGATACACACATTGATATTGCAATTTGTTGAACTTGAGGATGTTGAGGATTTACTGCCTATGTATTTATTGGACCCTTGTCGTTGAATCTCGAACCCATATTGCTGAATTTGGTATAAATAGAATATTTAGGCCTCGTTTGGGGACTGACTATTTTAGCCAAAAAGTCAAAAAGCCAACTAAAACTAGTCACATTACCTCTCTACTTTTCTGCACATCTTTTCGTAAAAAGCCAAAAAGTTACTAAAATAGCCTGTTTCCAAACGAGGCCTTAATACCCCATGGATGCTTTACTTGAGATAATGACGTCATGATAACTCTTAGAACCATATATGGTCATTCATTGGGCTTGTGGATACCCCAAGTAATAGACAGTTGATGCCAAAATTCCATTTGAATTCTTATTAATGGTGTTGCTTCAATTCCAATACTCTAAATTTAATACGGTCGACTCTTTGCTGTTTATGCTTGTTATTTCAACTATATGTCTTCTCGAAAGAAATCCGTCTTCCCAGGGCCATCAGAAACGGCTCTTATGAAAGAGAGAGATGTGCCTCCAGCGTCCGAGTAGAGGAAATCTCCTTATTTTAGCCAAAAAGACCCGTTCTGGCGAGCGGCTACCTCCACCGCTTCTCTTCCATCTCCAAGGGGGACTCCATTATGTCTTTCTGAGGACACTGATCCTAGACATGGGGCCCTCATTTCCCCTTCTTCGAGGGGATTTTCCTTACTGCTATCCCCACTTCAAAGCTTTCTCCAATCCTCCCTTTGGTTGGTAGGAATGGGTTGATGATGTCCTCTTGGACAAGGGCCTCTGTCAGAGGCTTCAGGAGGCCTGGTTATTGATTCCAGTGAAGATATCTCAATCTTTGTCTATTCACCGCAATAATGCTAGCCTTGAAGCCATGGCTCTCCGGTGGAGCATCGAGACACACATTTTCATACTTGGCCAGCATGAGATGGGGCTCACCCTCGAGGATGTGTTCATGTTGTTGCGCCTAGAAGTGACTGGCCCTAAGGCCTTCCACCCTGAGCGAATACCCCTTGAGGATGATTCTCTAATCCAATCCCTAAAGCAAAATCTTCAATCTTGTGGTCGGTGGAGCTCTGTATTTGATAGTTCAGTGAGAAGGACCAAAAGAGTGAGGACGGATCGTGCCTCTTACACCGCATGGATCCACCACTTTTTCAGAGATCTTTAGCCCCTGGCTAGAGATGCTGACCCTGGTTCTCAAGAGTACGAGGCCGGCCCGATGTATGGCTCTAGGCTCTATTTTCTAGGATTTCTGGTTTGCTTCCTCTCCTTCTTCATTCTTCCGAGCACACCTCTAGATTCTCTCAATCCTTTTGTCTTCCCATTGGCAGTTAGATTCTTCAAAGGGGATCGGATCCCCTTGGCCCCATTATTTCTTAGGAATCTTTATTAACGGTTAGATCTGCTACATCGAGACATGGTTCATTCTGTGGGTCGGTATAAGCTTGTCTCTTTCATCCACAGTCAGTTCCTACTCTGCTTATTTTTTGAGAGGTTCCCAAAGTTTGCCCATACTCCGACTGTATTTGAGGCAGAAATTCTTCGGGAGATAGTGGATAAAGAGAGCATCCCCATGCTCGGTAATGACGGGTCTCACACATTTGAGAAAATGAAGACTTACTAGCCGTTGATCATACGCTGGTCACGTGTTATTTCCACCCTATCGTTGAATACTTTGGTGGATGATTCTCAGTGCTTTGTGGCATGCCCTTATGTATACCCACCAGTGGGTGTGGCAACACCACTTATCTATCATGGTTCCTCCCAACCAATGTCATTTCCCTTGCCAAAGGGCATTTTTGCGCATCTTGTTGATATGTTGATAATGGTTCATCCTAATTCGTTACCAGTATGGCATGATGAAGGCCTTGATAGCACCGTCTGTAAACCTGATAGAGTAGCATGTCAATTTGGATTTGACCAGTGTGCCCCGGGGCGAGCACCTCCTTTATTGTCTTTTTCGAAAAACTATGGGCCCTTTACTCGTGGACTTGTACACGCCATGTTTCTTGTATCTGGCTCTTTGACAATGCCGAGTTTAAGCCGAGTAGAGGGTTTCACCCCTCTTTTAGGAGATATTGGCGGAAGAACATTGATGCATTTATTGAGTTTGTCCAAAGTAAGCCGACTATATGTCTATCTCTGCTGATTTATAAAAAGGACTCCTCTCTCCGGCTATCTGAGAGTCGAAAATCTGATCATATATATGAGAGCTTCTTTGCTTCATCTGCTTTGACTGACCCTCCAGCTCAGACATCTACTTCTAACTTGGTGATTGCTGTCCCAGAGCCAGTCCCTCTGAATAAGGCTTCTGGTCCTCGAATGACTCGCCTCAAGAAGATAGCCTATAAGCGGGCTTCCGATGCCAATCCTTCTACTCCTCGCCCTTCTAAAAGGCTCCATCAGGTACTAGATAAACACGTTAGTTCTTCCGTTGATTTGTAATTATTTTTCCTCTCATGACCATATCTTTTTAAATGAACACTCTTTACTTTCCTTATTGTACAGGACCCTACTCCATCTTTTGATCCCTCGGTTGTTGATGTTCTCGGTACTGTGGACATCGGCCATGTTACCCCTATTGGGCTGGACTCAGACCTGGATGACACTCTTCCTTTTTCTATACGGCTCGTGAAGATGCGCACCCCTCCTATAGCAGCTATAAATAATGATGAGGCTGAGTCTTCTGATCACTTTTGTGACATTGTCCCACGCGTGCGTCGTCACTGGCCTATTGCGATTGAGGATGCCTCTCCATCTGTCAAATATTCTTCTCATCGCTCAGTTACAGGAGAGAAGTGCCATGTTAGCGACAAGGTTATCGGGGATCACTACTCTGATGTTGAGATTATTGAGAAACATGGCTTTGGGGTTGAGATTGCTGAAGGGACTGATGTCGTCGGGATTGATGCTTCGAGACATTCTTCTGGAGGCAGTGCAGAGATGAGGTGTGCTTCTAGTGGTACAGAGGGACACACTTCCAAAGGCAGTGTAGAAATGAGGTGCCCCTCTAGGAGTAGTGTGGAGGTGGATATGCTAGAAGTTTCTGAGACTCACTCCGGCACTTATGGTGATTCTTATCCTCCAGCTTTCCTTCCTTCCTCGAGGATGAATGCTACTGTTCTGGCTTCTTTAGATGTTGAAATTGATTAGGTGCCCCCCGTATAACCGAGTGACTTTGTTGATGCTAGGAGCCCTCTAGTTGCCCCAGCTTTGCGTAATGCTTCTCATTCAGGTAATCTTGCTTTCTGAAGTTTGTCATGTGCTTCTATTTGTGAGAACTTCTATTTGTGAGAACTTTTTGCTCAAATGGCTTTACTGCTCCGTACCCTTAATAAGACTTCCTTCTCTTTTCTTCTGTGTGAGCCGCTACCGAGGTCCTGCCTTCACCTGCCTCAGACTTTGCTCCGACTCTCTTTGTGACTCCTCATGGCTCTGCCTCTCGAGGGGACACTCCTGGCTTTGAGACGATTGCTAGAGGCTCTTTATCGCAAGTGCCTTCGAATGTTTTAGATCTAAATCTCAGTGATTTCCACTTTGATAATGATGTTTTTGGCCTTTCCCCTCATCGGCCCGTATTCTCAGGGTCGGGACTTCTCTTGGAAGTTACCCCTTCGGGTGGTTCATCTAACCCGATAGAAATTGGGGAGGTTCCTGAGACTAATACCTTTCCGGCTCCAGTTCCTCCTCCGGCTTTTGGCAATGTACCATTTCTCCACTATTGGGTAGCTCCTGAGTTTGCGTTGGTTCTATAGCTTGTGCATTTCAGTTACCCTAAGACCTTTACTTCATTTGCTTGCCAATGTCCGTTCATTCAAACTGCTCTACTCGAGTCTTTTGCCACCATCCTATATAGCTTGGATAGGCAACGACTATGTGACCTTAACGGGAAAGTAGTCGAGATAGCATATCAGGGGATCTCTGACATGGAGCGTCATCAAGTGGATCTATCTTGGCTTCGGAAACGCCTGGATATAGCCTCGAACGCCAGTCGATGGGTAGAAGTTTTTTCTGTGCTTGCCTCTTATTGGACCTCTATAGATGAGACAAAGGCAAGTCTTCGTGAACTTGAGTTGGGCTATGCTCGGGCCTTGGAGGCTTTAAGGGCACACTTTACTGCTTGTCCACAGGATGTAGATGTGACGGGTAACTTCTTTGAGGGTGTTTTTAGAGGAGATTGAGTTTTTTTGCATTACTTTCTGGCCCCTTGCGATAAAAAAATGTTTTATCTAGGACAATGTAATGAAATGGCAAAAGTTTTGTTTGTGGAGATTTTCTCACTGTTTTCTCGTTCTATTTGATAAAACATTTATCTCAAATGATACAATGGAAATAACAATTACATGTACATGTTCATAAAAGCTGAACTATTCTCATTAATTCTTCAACTTTCTTGACAAAAGTATAAAATATTCATCACAAAAAACAAACATACATTAAAAAGGAAATCAACTTCTTCATAACATATGGGAAATACAACTTTTAGATAAAGCAAGAAAAATGAAAACGAGATTTAACACAGATGAGTCAATTTATAGATAGTAACGCTTGATGAACTTTGCATTGAGTAGGCCTGTTCGGAAGCCATCTTCAACCCTTACGAGCCTGTAGTACTCGCTTGAGCTTGCTTGAACCACCCTATAGGGCCCTTTCCATTTCGGAGAAACTTGGGCAGGGTTTGTCCTCACATGATTGGGTCTTTCATACTAGATCACCCTCTTCAAACTTTCTTGGCACCACAATCTGATTATAGGCTCAGGCGATGGACTTATGATACCTTTCCATGACTTTAGCGACTCTATCTTGTTTTTCCTCTAATGCCTCCAGTCTGGTGGTTTGAGGCTCAAGTACCATTCCCGAGACGAGAGCCATCTGAGCAGATGGTGTCTCCAACTCTATAGGTAACACTGCCTCGGGCCCATACACAAGGGAGTAAGGAGTTGCTTGAGTTGGCTTTCCTCTTTGAGATGTGATATGTCCATAGGGCTATTATCAACTGTTCAAACCAAGTCCCACCAAATTCATCCATCATCTTACTCAGAATTCTTATCAAGGTCTTATTCATGGCCCCCGCTTGCCCATTCCCTTTCAGGTAATAGGGTGTGGATTTGTGATGCCTCACTTGGTAAGTCTCTAGGAGGCTCTTCACATGCTTGTTTATGAAGGGTGTGCCATTGTCCGAAAGGATAATGTTCGGTACTCTGAACCTGCAAATGATATTTTCCTTGATAAAGTTTGCGACTGCAAGCCCAGTAGCATTCTTCAAAGGGATTGCCTGGACCCATTTTGTGCTCAACTCGGTGGCTGCAAGGATCCATTTATATCCTTTGGATGGTGAAGGGATAGGCCCTATAAGGTCAAAAGGCCAGGTATGAAATGGCCACGGTGTTTGGATGCTATGTAGATCTACAACCGGCGCATGGATCAAGTTTCCGTGTTTCTGACAAGTCAGGCACCTTTTCATGTGGTAGGAGGCATCTAACTCTATGGTTGGCCAATAATACCCAAGGTGCATCAGTTGCTTGAACAACCGAGCCCCTCCTTGATGTTCAATTTCATGGGCTCTTCGGAGGACTAGTTCCAACTCCTCCTTGGAAAGACATCTTAGGGGAGTGCCCCCAATGCTTCTTCTGTAAAGCATGTTTTGATCAAAAAAGTACCGCCTCGCTCTCCTCTTAAGATGTGCAATGTCCCTCGGGTTCTCAAGGAATGTCCCCTCCTTGAGATAGTCAATGTAGACTTGTCTCCAGTCGGGGGTATCAATTTCGAAGCAACTCTCATCCTCCCGGATGTATGACTGACATTTGGGGCATTCTTTCTGTAGTTGATTGAAGGCATGCTCCATGTCGGGCCAATAGTAGCCCTGCCTTTGAATCCTTCTGTACAAACTAATATCCCCGTCCCCCTAGGACTTTTCATGAATTTGTTGTAGTCAGAAGCTTGTTTCTTGTTGGCTAACACACCGGGCTAGAAATTCGGTATTCCCTCGGAAGTAAAGTTCACCTTGGATAATCAGGAATTAAGCAAGCTTGGCCATAGACAATTTTCTGACTTTGCTTCTGAGTTGTTCGAGGATTTCTTCTCTCCAGTCCTTCGGAAGGTCTTTGTTCTTGGGAATTATTGAAGGCTCCGTTCTCTTCTTGATAACGATTGACGCCTCCTCCGCGGGAGTGTCAACTCTTACCCCTAGTGTTGCGAGGGAATCTGAAAACTTGTTGTCGGAGTGAGGCACATGCTTTATTTCGACCTTCTGAAATTTGTCAAGAAGCCTTTGGACTGTCGTGCAGTATATGGCCAAGGCAGGCTCTTTTAAGACAAACTATCCCGAAACTTGCTTCACTATTAGCTTCAAGTCCCCCCGAATTCGAATCTTCTTGATACTGTGATTCTCAGCTGCTATCAAGCCTAAAATAAGAGCTTCATACTCAGCTTCATTATTCGAACAATGGAAGTCCAGTTTATAAGACAAATACAACTTTTTCCCGCTTTTGCTTGTAAGGACTATCCCAGTTCCACCCTTCCCTCCGACTGCTGCTCCGTCAAAGCTCAATGTCCAAAAGCTTTTCTCGGAAACCATAGCTGCATGCACTTCTCCTCTTAATTCTTCATTCACTGGTTCATAGTCGCCACTTGGAAATTAGGCAATGAGATCGGCTAAGACTTGGCTTTTGATTGCCTTGGGAGCTATACATGTGATCTCGAATTCACCTAGTACTAACAACCATTTTGCCACCTTCCCAGTTAGAGTAGGCTTGCTGAGGAAGTATCGGATTGGATCGCTTCTAGTAACAATCTGAATCTAATGTGCTAAGAAATAATGTCTGAGCTTTTGGGCAGTGAATACCAAAGCTAAACAATGTCTCTCCACCGGGGTATATCGGACTTTTGCTCCTTAGATTTTTTGGCTGATGTAATACACCGGGCGTTCTACTCCATCTACATTTTGGACCAATAATGCCCTTATGGACTTGGGGGTTGAAGTTAGGTACAACATTAGAGGCACCCTGGGCTGTGAGGCTATCATGGTTTGAGGCGAGGCCAAGGCCACCTTGATTCTCTCGAAGGCCTTTTGGTGCTCTTGGTTCCACTCGAACCTGGCGTCTCCTTTTAACAAAGAGTTGAAGGGGGCAGAGATCTCTACAAGTGCTGGGATAAACCTCCGAATATAAGACACCTTCCCGAGGAACTTCTTTAACTCCTTCTGAGAATGCGGGGGAGGCATTGCTCTGATAGATTTGACCATGTCTTCATCTGCCTCGATACCATGTCTATGTACAAGAAACCTGAGAAACTTCCCGATCGTTACCCCGAAAGCACATTTGAGAGGATTCATCCTCATTCTGAATTTCTAGCACCTCTTGAATACTTTCTCAAGGTCTCGGAGATGGTTCTCTTCTTTCTTGGATTTCCCCACTAGATTATCAACATAATATTCCACCTCATGATGGATCATATCATGAAAGATTGCAGTCATAACCTTTTGGTAAGTTGCTCCGGCATTCTTGAGTCCGAAAGGCGTGACTGTATAGAAGAAGTTTCCAAGAGGTATTCTAAAAGCAGTCTTTTCTGCATCCTTTTCAGCTATCTTAATCTGATTATATCTACTGAATCCATCCATAAATGAGAACATCTGGTGTCCTAAGGTGGCATCCACAAGAGTGTCGATGTGAGGTAGAGGGAATTCATCCTTCAGGCAAGATTTGTTCAAATCTCGAAAGTCTACACATACTTTGATCTGACCATTTTTCTTCTTCACTGGCATTATGTTTGCCAACCATGTAGGGTACTGTATTGGCCGAATGAAACCTGCCTGTTGAACTTTTTCAATCTTCTCCTTAATTTTCTCTTCAAGATCTGGATGATATTTCGAGCAGCTTGCTTGATTAGTTTGGAGTTTGGGAACACATCAAAATAATGGGAGACTAGGTCAGGATCTAGTGAGGCATTTCCTTATATGACCAAGCAAACACATCTGAGCACCAACTTATCAACTTTAACAATTGCCCCGCTTCTCTGGGCTAAGGCTTGAACTTATGAATATCAGCCTTGGAGCATCTTGCCCATCACTCAGATCTACTTCAACAAGCTGTTTAGGTTGAGGCTCCAGCCCGTTTTGCATGCATTCTGAAGCCACTTTAGGCTTTATTACTATGTCGTCGTCAGGGGGCTCTTCTTTTGACTCGAAGTCGGCTGCTAAAGAAACTGACTCCCCGCACATTCACAAATAGTACACCATCTCGCCCCCTTCTCGAACTTTCATCACCTTCTGAGGAATAGGCGAACTTTCTGGTCGAGACATCCCCCGCTTACTTGATTCTGCCTTTGGCTCCTTGTCATCTTTGATATCCTCCCAACGAGGAATTTTGACCTCTCAAGGCTTAGAGGTGGTAGGATTTTCTTCAACAGACAATTCGGTGAAGTATATAGCATTAGAATAATGAGCTTCATAGGTCTTAAAAGGCCTTTCTGTAGCTTGAATCATCACCATCTTCTTTCCCCATTTAGCCTTAACACCCTAATGATAACTCAACAGTACAGCCCATATCTATGCATCCAGGTCCTACCTAGAATGATGTGATAGTTTGCCTCGAAATCGATAATATGGAACTTGGTGGCCGAGCGAATCTCTTCGACGGCTAAATCAACTGCTACGCATTCTATAGTAACTCTCATTTCTCTACCGAAGCCAGTAATGACTATTGGCTGCTTCACAATGCACCCTTTAGAGATTCCAACCTTCTCTAGAGTAGGGCGGGTCATAATGTTGATAGAGGCTCTACTGTCCAGAAAGGCCCTTTTGAACTCAACTCCGTTAATATAAGCAGTCATATAAAGTGGGCGGTTGGGAAGTCTCAGAGAATGTAATGGCACTAGATTACTCTTTTACTTTCCTCGGGATAGATCCCTCAGTTGGCATATATTCCTCGTGGTGTGTCTCGACTATATTGATGATGGGCTTGGTGATTTCTGTTCTTGCCTTCCTGGAAAGTCCATGTTAATCAAAGAATTACTTGAACTTTACACAGTCTTGCAGGGTTTTGGCACAGTGATCCGGATCTTTCTCCATTCTTGAAGGTTAGTAGTTAACCATGTCCTCGTCTCTTCAAAATAGGATGCGACATAAACATGGTGTCCTCCTTGTCCGTAATATTCTTCTCCTCCTTCTAGATCGAAGGGACCTTCGACATGAGCCATAACGGCTCTGCCCTATAGATCGAGAGCACTTCCATAGTAAACTTGTTCACCCTCGGGCTCGAAGGTGTTGTCTAGATAACAATCGTCATCATCGAGATTGGAAATAGCCTCAATCATTGAGCCTTCATATGCTATTATAGCAACATTCTTGCCATTGTCTCAGTGCTGAGGATATGGTTGTTCTCGGATGTCTTGAGTTCCTTGCCTTTTGAACCTCAATTCATCTGCCTCGACTTTATCTCCAAAAATTTTCCTAAGAGTCCAACACTTCTCTGTCAGATGTTTCAATGTGCGATGATAGACGCAAAAATCGGGGTTCTCACGGTCCTTCTTTGATGGAATTTCCTCGACATAAGGCAATTTTAGCTCTCCGTCGACTACCTATTCCTTAACTAGAGCTTTTACCCCCTCGATTCCACATGGATAAGAAACATTGCCCTTTTCACCACTATATTGCTTTCTCTTCTGGCCTCTATGACCCCCTCCTTGTGACTTTGGGGTGTCTGGGCAGAGGTAGTAGCAACAATAGGTCTACGAGACAATTTAAAGCTAGTCTTGTAACTGGCCTTAAATCTGGACTCCTGAGCTTGAGGAGTGCTAATGTTCCAAGCTGCTTCTATCAGTGCTGAGAAGGTGGATAGCTTGTGATTAACCAAAAACAATTCGTACATGTTCCATGCCCCCTCTAGACAGATTTGAACCAGATAACTCTCTTCCACAGCTTCATGACAATCCATCGCCTTGTCTTGAAACCTTTTGACATAATCAAGGATGTCCTCACTTTCTCGTTATTTTTCCTCACACAATGTAAGTGTGGTCATCTTCTCCACTACTTGAAAGAACTTGAAGTGGAATTTGTTGACCATTTCCTCCCAACTGGAACTTCAGATAGAGTTTGGGGCCAAATTAACATACCAACTGTATGCTCGGTCAGTGAGGGACTTAGAGAACTCTCTTAGCCGAAGGACGTGGTTTGAACCATGAATGCCTAGAGTCTCAATAAACCGCACAACATGTTCTCGAGCATTTCCTTGTTTGCCATTGAATTTGATTAATTTCGGCACTGTATACCCCTCAGGGTATGGATAGCTCAGCATCTCAATAGGGTATGGTGGCTTGACATCCAGGTCGGGCAAAGAGGGTAAAATCCTCTTGCCCTGTTCAAGATCGAACATAGCTTGCACATTGGCAAGAGTGAGAAACTGTTGAGGGAGAAAGTTTGATGTTGGTATTCTCGAAACTTGGCTTATGGACCCGAAGATTGAGCTAGGAGTGGCTTGGCCATTCTGGTGTTGAGAATTCATCATTGGTGAAGACACTTGACGATATTGGTGATCAGCACCTATGGACAAGCCAGTTGGTGACGGGACATTGAATTGGGGCCCATAAAGTCCACTGCACAGCGCAGCTATACCGGGTTGGGATTGCAAATTTGTTGTCGGCACCAAAGGAGGCTCGCTTGGTACTTGAGTAACATTTACTGGTAGTGGAGCAAGATTAGGTACGGATAGGGCTCCCTTTTACGCCATCATGCCCTTTATATTTGTTTGGACACCAACAGTCGCCGGAGTGCCATTCATTACACCAGAACCTCCCCTAGTCACCATTGGATCTTGGCCTGGCACACCATAGAGCCCGAGCATAGGCAAACTGCTGCCGCTTACTGTGGTTTGAGCATGTGTTGCTGCTGTTATGTTGCCATTAGCCACAAGCTGACTGGGGCCTATTTCTCCTTGGGTTTGATTTTGCACTCCGGCGGGGATAACTCCACCGCCAGTTTGATTTCCGTTTGGCGCCGGTGCAAAATTAGAACTCATCACCAACATAGTGTGAGTGAGATTATGAAGGGTGGTAAGAATCTCTTGCTAAGTATTTTGAAGTCCTTGAATGGCTTCGAGTAAAAGTGGTTGATTTGGAGCCATGGTCCTCTCCTCACCACCAGTAGAGGATCCTTGTTGATGAACTTCATCTTCTCCAGCTATTCTTGCTGGAGTTATGTGGGTTCCGGATCTCGTTGAGGCCATTAACCAATCCGCCTCTCCAGTGGAGTCGCCAAATGTATGAGAGGGTTGAAGAACGTTGTTAGAAAATTTGAAGATCTTTGAAGAAAACTCGAATTCTCTTCGAAATGATGAGAGGCTTAGATTCTTCAACAATCACAACTAGGAACACAAAAGCAAAGAGATGATGAAGATAAGAGATTGGGTGAAGAAGAAGGCAAAGTAAATAGAGAGAGAATAATGGCAAGGCTCTCCCATAGATCTCCCATTTTCACTCTCAAGGTTGATAATGGAGAAGGGAAATTAGTTCTTTCCCAAGAGTTGTCTCTCCAAAATCCATCCCTTGTAAAGCTATGGATGGGTGCTATTTATAGGCACCTCATGATGTAGGATGGAGCCCATGTGTTAGGCTGGGGAATATTCTCTCTAACCACCTTGTCTGACCTTTTTGAGGATGAAACAAACCCCGAAGAGGAGATTAACCTCTTAGCGAACCCTTCTTCTTAGCCACATCTAACCAATGATCTCCAATCATCACAAAGGGTCAGGAATAGTCCTAAAGGATCCCCCGCCGCTAAATATTGTCGAGTCTCATGGACCCTCCGGGGTCGTGCCACCTCGACCCGGATATAGGCTAAATTAACCGATGAGTGAATTCATCTCCACCCCTCGTCCTCGGGATTTGGGCCCTTTGTTCGAGCTCTAACCTTACTCATGATTCTAGTGGGTTAATCCCAGAATGCTCCAAGTCTGCAAATGTTCTGGGACTCACCAATTGAGCGGCCTCTTGATTGCAATCGAATCTGTTCGAAGCCAGAGTGCCTCGGATCTCTAGGCTTGATCAATACCATTTCGAGTCTGGACCCAAATAAGTCTCTAAGTTTGTGGATCCGAACCCCTTTTGAGGCTTAGAGCAATTCGGCCCGTTTGATGAGGATAAATCCGGGCCCACCAATCTTGGACTTGCGATAAATTCGGGTCCACCAATCTTAGACTTTCTGATTGGGCCTAATTAATTTAGTGGGCTTAAGTTAACTCCTCTTACAGGTTTCAATTCACTCTAGGTTGAAATATTTCTATAACAATACAATTGTCCATCGATTGCCAATAATAGTTATCTTTATCAAATAATCCAATTAGGTAATATTAGAGTATAACCAACAACAATATATAACAACATTCTCAATGAATTTAATAAATGCATAAAGTAGAACACTTCTCAATTTGCTATCAGTCTCAATCAATTACCCAACATACATGCACTCTATTCTCATCATTATTTCAATTAATAATATTCAATTATACCTTTTCAAAATGAACATAAATCAAACTATTCCTAAACCGCACAAAAATCAAACTATTCAAAATCAATGTATTCCTAAAACACACAAAAAAAAAAAAAAAAAAAAAATCCATTTGAAGTTTACAATGCCACATCCTCCCTTCCTTGACCACCATTCTTGGTAATCTTGGACGACAATGCAACATCTCGTCATTTACAACACTTGGCTCATATATGCATATCTATATATATATACCTATCTCGTCACTTACCTATGTTCCACAAATTGAGACCAAGAGTGTCCCACTTCCTCCTAAGATAAAGATGGAAATAGTCCCACCATCACAAGCTCCACTCCAAGAATCACCACACCGGCTACACCACCGCCTCCTCCACAAGGGTTGAATGACTTGAAATTTCATTTAACTTGCATTTCCTTTTTCTTTGTGATTGTTATAGTCTTGATTGTTGCAAGCTTGTTAGTCGTGATTGTTGTTATCCCAAATTTTCAGTAAATAAATTTTTGCAAATAAATCTTGTTAGTTGTGATTGTTATTAAATTATTTGATTATATAGGCATAAGTGGCAAATGATTCATTGCACAAGAAAAAAAAAATTGAGATTAATGGTGCTCAGTATGAAGCTTCATCTAGCATAGTCATTAATAATAATGTTGACCAGACTATCTTTTGTTTTCATGATTTGTTTTTCACTTATGTGAGGTTGGTTAGTTTCTACACCACCTCTTATATATTTGGGTCAGACAATGAAACCAGTTACTCGGGTTGTAGTAATGCAGTCAGGGTTCTACAATAGAAACTCTTAGGAATACAAGAACTTGTTTTTATCTTCACCATATTTTGCAGAGTATAATAATAGTAGTTCTAATATCGAAATTGCATCAGAACTAGTACCGTTTACCAGGCTAACTAGAATTGAGGCTAGCCTATAGACACTGAGAGTGTGTTTGTTTTGAGGGATTATTCCATGGACTAATAGTCCATTGTTTAGTTCAATTTTTTACTCCGAATTAATAATCCTTCCGAACTATTAGTCCCTCATATGACGAATTATTGTATCCTAGGGGAAGGTGGGATTATTTCCATGGGATTGGTATCTCATGGGACTAATGTGTGAAATGTCCATTTTACCCTCATGTTATTACTTAATAAACAATTAGAAAAGGGTAAAATAGTCTTTTGAACATTTATAAATTATTTTTTTAGTGTTGTTAATTTAAAATTATATATGAAATAAAAAATATAAACTATAAATTAAATTTAATTAAAAATAATAAATTAAAAATTATGGCCTTATAATTTTTTTAGTGTTGTTAAAAAATTAAATTTATATATTAAATAAAATTATTTTTTAGTCTTGTTAATTTAAAATTATATATTAAATAAAAAATATAAATTATAAATTATAAATTTAATTTAATTAAAAATAATAAATTAAAAATTATGGCCTTATAAATTAAATTTTTTTAGTGTTGTTAAAAAATAAAAAATTAAATTTATATATTAAATAAAATTATTTTTTTAGTGTTGTTAATTTAAAATTATGTATTAAATAAAAAATATAAATTATAAATTTAATTTAATTGAAAATAATAAATTAAAAATTATGGCCTTATAAATTATAAATTTTTAGTGTTGTTAAATTATAGATTACAAATTTAAAATTATATATTAAATAAAAATTATAAATTACAAGGGTAAAATAGTTTTTTGAATATTTATTTTTATCTAGTCCGTCCAACCAAACATTGGATTCATTAAAAATAGTTCAATCCAGACATCTAATCTCATTACTAAACAAACATAGGATACAAATTCAGTCCAACCAAATAGTCCAGGGACAATGTATCCCAGGACTAACAGTCCGATGGATTACAATCCCCCCTTATCCAGTCCGTCCAAACAACCACACTCTAAAAGAGTTTGTAAGTGGAGCGATGTAGGTAACCGAATAATATCCCTGCAGATATGGGATTGATTTGAGGCTGGCCTAAAAGATTCTGTATACGTATGCTTGAGCAACCTATTACAAATTATATTATTTTTAAAGTTGTTATAGCATATATTATATGAAGGAGTTTCCTTTGTATATATTGAAATGCAACTTGTTACAAATTATATTGTTTTTTAGTTGTTATAGCACATAGTTATACAATGGTATTTTATTTACATATATTGAAATTGTAGAATAACTCATATGTAAGGAAGACAATGCGTGATAATGATGACAGTAATTTAGCGTAGACGATTCATGCCAACAAATGATGATTTATGCTTGTAATGTTTCAAACTATTCCTTAAATGTAAAAAAAAAAAAAAAAAAAAAACCTCATTTGAAGTTGACAACGTTACATCCTCCCTTCCTTTACCGCCATTTTTGGTAATCTTGCAACATCTCGTTATTTGAAACACTTGACTCACATATGCACATTTATATACCCATTTCGTTAGTTACCCATGTTCCACAAACAGAGACCAAGAGTGTCCCACTTCTTCCTAAGATAAAGATGCAGATAGTCTCACCGTCACAAGCTCCACCCTGAGAATTACCACCACCAGCTAAACCACCACCTCCTCCATGAGGGTTGAGTGGATTGAAATTTCATTTAACTTGCATTTTCTTTTTCTTCGTGGTTACTGTAATATTGATTGGTGCAACCTTGTTAGTTGTGTTTGTTATTATTCCAAATTCTTAGCAAATAATTTTTTGCAAAATCTGCTTGAAGGTAAGTTTGAATGCCAACTATTTCTCAACCACAGAGACCATCCAAAAACCCCCAAATAATAGTACTGAAAGAATTTGTATATACACCAAAAGTAAGGTACTTTGAAAGAGTCTGTATTGGACTTAAAAAGACGAGCATATCCTTATTGGGAGATGGAATTAGAAATACGCTAATAACATCAAATAGATCTTATGCTCTTGATGAGGTTATTTGTTCTCAAGTTAGTTTGAGTGAGTTTTTCTATATTTTTTTAATTTATTTATTTTTATTTCATATATATATATAATAATATCTATTTTTTTATTTTTTCATTTCAAATATATATATGTAATGATATTATTAAATTATTTGATTTTATAAGCATCAGTGGCAAATGATTCATAGCTCAAGAAAAAATAATTGAGGATAATCGTGCTGAGTATAAAACTTTATCTAGCGTAGTCGTTAATAATAATGTTGACCACTCTGTCTTCTAGTGAGTTAGAATAGTTAGGTATCACACAACTATGCTTGACAAGAAAAAAAAAAGTCAATATTATAGAAATTGTGAATTGGTACTAGCTGGTGCTCTAATTGTTGGAAATGTTGCTACTTTTTTCAAAAATGCAAATTCATTCTAGTCGATTCTTTTGTG
This sequence comes from Camellia granthamiana, assembly GCA_036172215.1. Lineage (NCBI taxonomy): Eukaryota > Viridiplantae > Streptophyta > Magnoliopsida > Ericales > Theaceae > Camellia > Camellia granthamiana. Next base: position 279,099 of record JAXFYN010000025.1, on the reverse strand, counting down.
GAGGACATGATTGTGGGAAAACAATATAGACCAAATAATTTATAGTCTTCAAGACTTGTTTTTCACTTATGTGAATTTTCTTATATGGGAGGTTGGTTAGTTTCTACACCACCTCTTACATATTTGGGTTAAACAATGAAACTAGTTGCTTGAGTTGTAATAATGCAATCAATGTTCTATAATAGAACCTTTTGGGAATACAAGAACTTCTCTTTATTTTCACCATATTTTGTCGAGTATAATAATAGTAGCCCTAATACCGAAATTAGATCACAACCAGTACCGTTTACCAAGCTAACTAGAATTGAGGCTGGCTTATATACACTGAAAGAGTTTATAGGTGGAGCGGTGTAATAACCAGATAATATCCCTAAGGATATGGAATTGATTTGAGGCTGGCCTAAAAGATTTTGCATATGTATGCTTGAGCAACCTGTTACAAATTATATCATTTTTAAAGTTGTTATAGCACATAGTTATATAATGACGTTTTCTTTGCATATATTGAAATGCTCGAGCAACTTGTTACAAATTATATTATTTTTGAGTTGTTATAGCACATAGCTATACAATGGTATTTTCTTTACATATATTGAAATTGTAGAATAACTTATACATAAGGAAGACAATGCGTGATAATGATGACCATAATTTAGTGTAGATGATTTATGCCAACAAATGATGATTTATACTCGTAATGTTTCAAACTATTTATAAAATACACAAAAAAAATTCCATTTGAAGTTGACAATGCCTCATCCTCCCTTCCTTTACCACCAATTTTGGTAATCTTGGACGGCAACACAACATCTTGTCATTTACAATACTTGGCTCACATATGCATATATATATATATACCCATCTCGTCAGTTACCCATGTTTCACAAACAGAGACCATGAGTGTCCCACTTCTTCCTAAGATAAAGATAAAAATATTTTCACCCTTACAAGCTCCACCATGAGAATGACCACCACTAGCTAAACTACCACCTCTTTCATGAGGGTTGAGTAGGTTGAAATTTCATGTAACTTGCATTTTCTTTTTCTTCGTGGTTGCTGTAATCTTGATTGGTGCAACCTTGTTAGTCGTGTTTGTTGTTGCTCCAAATTCTCAACAAATATTTTTTTGCAAAATCAACTTGAAGGTAATTGTGAATGACGAATACTCCTCAATCACAGAGGCCATTCAAAATGTTCTAAATAATAGTACTAAAAGAATTTGTATATATATACCCATAGGAAGGTACTTTGAAAGAGTCTGTATTGGACCTCAAAAGGTGAATATATCCTAATTGGCAAATTGAATCAGAAAGACGTTTATTACATCAAATAGTTCTTATGCTCTTGAGGAGATTATTTGTTCTCAAGTTACTTTGAGTAAGTTTTTCTCTATTTCTTTTATTTTATATTTGGTTTAAACAATGAAGCCAATTGCTCAAGTTATAGTAATGCAGTCAGGATGTGTTTGTTTGAATGGACTGGATATGGGGGGATTATAATCCACCGGACTATTAGTCGTGAGATACATTGTCCCTGGACAATTTGGTTGGATGGGATTTGTATCTTATGTTTGTTTAGTCATGAGATTAGATGTCTGGATTGGACTATTCTATTGAATTCTATGTTTGTTTGGGATATTATGGAGAATGATAAATACTCAAAAGACTATTTTGCCCTTTTGAATTGTTTACTAAATAATAGGAATATTAAATCTGAGTTATAAATTTTATTTAATTTTTTACTAGAACTTTTAAAAATTAAATAAATAGAATATTAATAAAAAATACATAAATTTATTTTAATTTTTAGTTGAGATTTTTAAATTTTATTTTACTTTACTAAGTATAATTAACACTATCTACCATAGATCCAAGGTACATAAAAAAAATTAAAAAATTAAAAAAAAAAACGAGCAGTAAAGAATGTAAATATATATAATAATAAAAAAAAGAATGAAAAATATAATTAAAAACATACGAAGCACTAACGAAAATCTCTAAATCCACACATAGCACTAAACGAAGAGCATTGAGCACAGAGAGCAACAACATACACCAGAGCACTAAACCTAGATCACCCAACGGCCACAAAACAAATGTGGAAAAGATTGAGGAAAAAGATATTAAATAATAGAGGGTCAAAATGTAATTTTACTATCTAATCCCATGGAATGAGTTATCCTAGGTCTTGTGTCCCACACCCTCCATGGTACAGAACAATCCAATATATTTGGGATTAATAGTCTGGCGCAAAATTTTGAACCAAACAACAGACTATTTCATCCACCGGAGATGGAATCCTATTCCATGATTGAATCCCTCCAAACAAACATGTTCAAAGTATTCTATACTAAAACCTCTTCGAAATACAACAACTCTTTATTTTCATCTTATTTTGTTCAGTATAATAATAGTAGCCCTAATACCGAAATTACAT